>CM056501.1:37273614-37310296 GCA_029783415.1 Anisodus acutangulus | reverse complement strand
CTTTATGTTGATAGAAACAACAAGAGAAAGGCCAGTCACTGAACACCAAGCCAATCTCGATGAAAGTCAAAGCAGCATATTAGAGAAACTTGTGGATTAATCATAACAAAGATACACTAATCATATTAGAGAAATTAAAATCAGTACAAATAAAATGGCTTTAAAAAGTCAAAAGTACCTAAGAAACGAAGAAAAAAGATTAAAACAACTAATCACTCTCATGAAACTGATCAATATTTCTAAGATAAGATGAAATTGATGTGGATTCATCAGAAGAGGAATCATCGGATATGATAAAGAATTCTTAGGGAAAACACCCGTAAGATCCATGACAACATCCTTCAGTACATTGAATTCATTGTCCAACTCCTTCTGTTTCATTTTAATTTTATCCATTAGATTGAGAATATTTTGCAAAGTTCTTCTAAGTTTGGCCTTATCAAACATAGAATAATGACTGGATGAACCAAACTGCCTCGCCATCTTGTCAAATGCAGTATCTGTTACATATTTCATATGTTCTCTATTCAAACTTGTTTGGAAATAACTATCAGCCAAAAATTTTGATCTTATAGTTTTCCAATCAGATTTTATAGCATTTCATATCTGCATGAGAGTTTTCAAAGTTTCATTACTTTCCCTTGAAGTCGCATGATGCATTTTGGAAAAGCTATAAACTAAAAATTATATTGAAAACTCAATTTTTTAATCTAAATATGGATATGAAATGTACTGAAAAGAATGATGATATTTATAACATTACCAGAAATGTAGTTTGCACCCTAAAAGAGGGTAGTTGACTACTTACAAGTTCATTCAATACAGGCATAAACTTGAAGTTCACTGTCAAAGTGGTAGTTGGGTAGTATGAATATTAAATACCCAATTTATAAAATTTACAGAGAAAAAAAATTAAATTTAAAATTCTGCAGCAGCAGACCTCTACTTGCCTTAATTTACACTTCCACATCCGTCTCCTGCATCACGTCACTAAACTTACACTCTATATACTCTGTCTTAGTCCTGCTTAACCTAAACATTTAGATTCTAAGGTCGTTCCAAACTTTCAAACTATCGTTGACCCCACTGGCATCTCATCAATCAGAACTATGTCGTCTGCAAATAACATACACCACGACACCTTCTCTTGAATATGCCGAGTCAATTCGTCCATTACTAAGGCAAAAAGAAATGAGCTAAGGGTTGATCCCTGATGCAACCCCATCAAGACCGGAAAGTGCTCAGAGTCACCTCTCACTGTCCTAACCCTGGTCTTCGCACCCTCTTACATGTCCTTAATTGCTTAGGCCACCGGCACACCTCTAGACTCCAAACATCTTCAATTGACCTCCCGAAGGACTTTATCGTATGCCTTCTCTAGATATGGTAATTTTAATTTATCACCCCTAATTATTATACGTTGGGAAATGAATTGGAAGTAATAGTAGTTATAAGGGTACAATAGGTATAAATGGTAAATTATCTCTTGATTTTACAAATTGGACAAGTAAAAGTGAACATCTATTTTTAGTATAGTGAACAAGTAAAAATGAATGAAGTACTACTATTATACTATTCGTTGCGGAATTTGTCATCAATGTAGTGAGAGAGTATACTTAAGAAAACATTTCACCTTACTTACTTTAGAATTGAAATTTTAAATCAAAACACCATGCATGAATGATATGACTAAACAAATTAAAATTAGCCAACAACAAATAATCAGTTAAGATATTCACAATTAAGAAGTATTAGATTGTCTTCAGATAGGGTCAATAGGCCCTAAAAAGAGAAGGAACATTAAAATGTCGACATACGTCTATTATATTAAATTTACTCCATAATCTCCATTTTAGAAATGTTCAGTGACTTCAATGTCTTAAATCACCAATTTCTGGATTATGAGTTAATCCAACCAATCTTGCTTGTACCAATGAAAAGAGCTACTGATTTATCTCTCTAGCTAATCAAATTAGACAAGATGTGCATTCATAAGCCCATAATACAATGTCAATCAGTTCTTGTCAATATCCACACCAAAAAGAATTAAAAACATAGGTAAAGTACTATACCTCAAACAAAAGATGTTCAAATAAGAACATTTAAGACCAAATCGATAAACTACTCATACCAAACAAAATGTCCAAATAATTGAAAGTTTTTTTTTTGTCTTGGGGGGAGGGGGGAGTGGGGGGAGGGGAGGAGATAATTGTTAGTACTTGTCAGCGTATATTTTAACCTCTCCAGACACCACTTTATGGGATTATATTGGGTACGTTATTGTTGTTTTGTTTTGTTTGTTTTGTTATCGTTATTTTCCTTTCGATCCTTATGCTTTGATTACATGTCTTTTGAGCTGAAAATCTATCGGAAACAATCTCTCTACCAAAAAGATAGGGATAAAATTTGCGTACATCCTACTCTTCCCATACCTTACCTGGAATTACACTTGACATGTTGTTGTAGTAGTAGTATTCAGTATTTTGTATTACTTCTCCGAGCAGCATATAAGACTCTTAAGTACATTTGAGCACATCATCCTGAGCTAATCAACAAGTCATATTCCTTTACATGTTCAACAAAACCAATAATATTAGTCTATTTGACATAAGATCAGCAGCCACACTTTCTTATGTTGGACTGACAGTTGGAATTTATTTAAATGAACTTCGTATTACCGATTTACCATTTCAGTTGAATTCCGTATCACATTTCAGTTGCACTGACATTAGTTTGGAATTAAGTATTTGAATGTTGTATTAAAGAAAATTTGTGAACAGAGAGAGACTTTGTGCTAAGTTATAGCGTGAACATAATTATGTGTGAATTGTGATTAAGAACAAATAGTAGAATGACGATGTGTTGAACAAAGCAATGCATCATTCAGCATTATTATGAGTTACTATCTCATATGATTAGAGTAACTTTGGGCAATTCTGTGCACATTAATCAATCCATATTGCTCCAAGACAAAATAGGCAAATAGTAAATGTTAAAAAAACGGAAAAGTTATTGGATAAGTGCAAATGATTATTGTTTCATCCGCCTCACATTAGAGAAGGATATGATTAATTTTTGGATTTACTTTGGAATTGATAGAGGTACTTAGATAATACTGACCACAACTTCTTAATATGAGTGACAAACAAGATTATAAACTCATGAATTATTTCAACTTTGAGCAGCAATATTGTGTCATTTTGAAATCAGCAATAAGTCATATCCTATATATACACAGTAAATCAGATTATAAACTCATGATACTATTTCAACTTTGAGCAGCAATGTGTCATTTTGACATCACCAATAACTCATTTCCTCTAGATATATACATAATTTTTTCACGTTATTATCAATGTGGGGTTATGTTAAAACGAATTAGGATAAAGATATCTCTGAAATCTTCATAGTTATCCTGAATAGAGTTTTAAGAATTGTACTCCATGAAAATTGATGTGTTTGTCAAGCAAACCAAGTTACTTCTCATTTTCTAGCACGACTGGTTCATAACGAATACATCTTTGTATATTGATCAACTAAAGATATAGTATATGTCATTGTAACAGTTATTTGACAAGCAATTTTAAAAAAAAAAACCATATAACAATGTGATATCGCTAGACGTTTGAAGGTTTTCATCTAATGCGTGTGTCTCTTCTACTTATGCCACTAGTGATGAAGTCACTATAATGACTATGCTGTCTAACTCTGACTCATTTTAGCATATATGTAACTACAGGACTTTGAGTACTGATTCGTCAAACTCCAACTCCGTTATTAGTAGCCTAATGCCCCTTTGGCTTTTTTTTTTGGGGAGGGGGAATGGATTTCTATTTCTCACCACATGTTCGGACTTTGTTGTGGAGACCGATTAATTCGGATTTGCGTTGGGAAGTTTCACTTTGGAAGTAAACAGTCACTACCAAAATAATTATATACCTAAAACTTGAACCTGAAACCTTTAAATTAAGAATGGATGAATTCTTATACCACAACTTTTGATGGTGCCCCATTAGCTTTCATACACAATTGAATTTACCTTTATATTGCTTGTCTGTGTGTATTAAGTATTCCATCATATCATATCAATTCGTCTAGTTCTTACCACCTCTTTTCACACATTTCATTTTTAGGTCACATCGATACGAGCTAAATAATGAAAAGACGTCATGATCTTATAGTTCATAGTGGAATGTGAAAATAATTCGAGTGTCCAACTCCAAATTAACGGCTGAAACAGATTTCTTTTTCCTGGAAATAATAACAAAAAAGCTGTCCTAAAAGAAGAAGAAAAAAACATTACTTCTCAGAAATCAAAGCACGGATTTCCAGAGAAAAGAAAAGGTTCAAATGGCATAATATTTGGATTTCAAAAGACTTGTTCATAAATAAGACTTAACAAACATTATTTAGGGCGATGAGAGTACACAAGTCTACAACAAATAATTAATAGTATAGTAATAAGAAAAGACATCACTTCGTTGCTATAAGTCATAAAAACTAATCAAGACCAAATATAATAACTTCCAATTTAGACAATATCATATTTTAATTAACAGTAAAGACGGAATGTTTTGTTTTTAACGTTGAACTTTGTTACGTATGATGTAACATATTTTAGCTACTCAAAATATAAGAGACTAAATACAAAAGACGAGAAACGGTTAATAAAATTAGAAACTCTGATTGAGTGAACAATCCAAAGAAATAACAGGCTAATCAAATGCACACCTTGTTAGTTGCTACTTGCCAATCTATGATGCAGGTTGTCACCAATAAATTAAAGAATACGATTCGTGCAATTTAGAAATATTTTATACTTATAAGCTACAATTACTTACATTTGGGAAAGGGGGGCGAATAAGACATATTCAAGATATTAAAATGTTTTTTATGTTCAAAAAGTGTTGAGAAGGAGTAACTTTGAACTTTTTTGAAAATTCATCTCGCAAACACCATTAGGAAAGTAGATTGATGGGTATAATTATAGATTTTTTTTTTTATGATTAACTTAATTGTCTAATAAACGTTTGAGAACAAGTGTAAAAAAAATTCACAATCTAAATAGAAAGTCTCGAATGAAAATATTTTTATCATATCCTCAATTGAAACAAATCAAAGTTTAAATATTAAAATAAATTTACTGTAAAATTTAAGAAGGGATGATGAATTAAATATAAAAATAATATTTTTAAAAGGAAAGTAAGGATTGATGTGATCTGGGAACACCTTCGTCTCTGACTTTATATAAACCATATGTGTGTCCACTAGAATCATTGAAAACAAATTCAGTCCATCAAAGCACCGCATATAGCTGCGTGTTACATTTTCGATCTCTATAAAAAATCTCAGTTATGTCTTCTTGTACTACTAGCTTTCCAACCAAACTCCCACATATCCATTCTTGGAAATATGTGTTTTCCCCAAAAACCAAATACTAGGAACTCTCTCCTTCACTTCAAAGAAAAAATCCCACTTGGGTTTTACTCAAACCGTCTCTCTTGCTCAGTGTAGTCGAATGAATTTTCTATCTGCAATGGATGAGGATTGCAAATTGGAAGTTAGCTCGACTGATGGGTTTTCTAAAGAACTGGAAATTGCTGTAAGAGCTGTACATATGGCTTGCTTGCTCTGTCAGAGAGTTCAAGAAAATTTTCTATCTGAAATCTCTGAACATGTCCATTCTAAGGAAGATAAGTCGCCTGTTACAATTGCAGGTAAGATTCTTTCTGGTTGCTTGCTGTCTTATCCTTCTATCTTGTGTTGTTACTTATGTTTTCTCACTTGTGAGTATCTTTCTTGAAATGGGTGTTGGGAAATTTTAGGACTCTGCTTGGGGATTGTGTTTCATAAGGGAAAAAATTGTGTCTTTTTGAGTAATCATTTTGGTTGCTGTTGATTTGGATTCTTGGTAGATAGTCGAGAATGAATTTTAAGTGTGATACTAGTTCAATTTCCAAGGGGGTAACGTTCTGTCCTGACTTTTTTGGCAATGGCTAAAAGGTGCATACTTTTGGATAATGTGCTTAAAGAAGATAACAGTACTTTGGTTCATTTAAAATTGGGAGAAAGACTAATCAATAGAGCATAGGGGGAGGTAGCACCTTCTAGTGTCCAAATTGCAGTAAAATTACAAGCTGTTGTGCATTGATGGTTTGCCCAACTAAAACTATTGCTACATAGTAAATATTATGGTAAAAGAAATGGTTATTTGGTTTCATTTTGTTTCAATTGATGGTCAGAGACACTTTTCTGACTGGTTTTAACTCAGCTCAGGATAATATTTTATGCTATAGAATTGTATTTATTATTATTTGGAGCTCTAGCCAACCCATGTTTTCTCCTGGTGAAATGAAACATAATTTCTTGCTTTTCTGTACTGCTATAGAATTTGTCTGAGAGTTAAAGCAAGGCAAAGTAGTCTCTTTGCTTTCCAGCCTAAGCATACTAACCCAATCTTATCTTCAAGTATATTGGTCTAGAGCTTGCACTGTAACAACACAACTAAGCTCACTAGTTACTATGTACCGAACTATGTTTTACAACTTGTAGACTTTTAATAAAGCATAAAACAGTTTGAGTTAAAAGATAGCAACTTCACGTTGCAAGTTCATTGATGCTTTTTGCTCTGAGGTGACTGGTGAATGGCTGATTTATCCAATTGGCAATTATGCATGTTGACAAGTAACAAGAAGATACAAAGAGGAATAAGAAAAGATTTTGTGCTGTACTCGTAGATAATCATTTACTTATTAAATCCATGAATAATTGCATATGATCGTTTTCTCGTCGCTTTTACCAAGTTTCAAGGAAATCAGCATGGGTTTTGCTAGGGTAAGAGTTGGTTTAGGGTTTTTGTTTGGTAGGGTTGGCAGAAATTGACAAGAAAGAGAGGGAGAAAATCGTGTAGAGGGAGAATGAATTAGGGCTAAGGATCTTAGACTCTTGATACCATGTAGGAAAGTAATTCCTTGATTAATATTCTCCCAAAGGTACAATATATATACAATCATCTTATGCTTGAATAATGGAAGACTAATCTACCGTACCTAAATTATAAGATACTAATTACAATTATACTAATTACAAGATATTTACCCTATCAATTATCTTTAATGAATAATAGGGGTAATTATGGGATTGCCCCATAATTACTAACCGATGATGGTAGACAGAAAATTATGCCATCAAAGTTAAAATTACTGACAATGGATGAACATCCTTCACAAACAAAGATTGGACTGTCTTGATAGGAGAGTTTTAGAATCAGAATTATTAAATATCCCAGACTTAGACTCTAGATATAATGTTTGAGCATCAATTGCTTTGTTTCTAAAGATGTAACTGTCTCTTTTCCTGCTGCAACCTTTGTTAGATGGAATCATTGATGGGTAGGATTCTAAGAAAAGTGGGTATACAGAAGTATCCTGTATGGGTACGTCCACTTTATGTCAACTTTTATTGTAGTTTGATAACTTTGCACGAAGTATTTATACTCAATGTCACACCGGTTCGACTTGGTACGTCAAAAGAAATTGAAATTAACGATCCATGTAACATAAGCTGCAGTTGTGGTCCATGCTCTGGTTTGTGATAACTATTTGAAACACTTCAAGAGTGCATTTCCAAGACGATGGTGCATTAGCCATTTTTTTCATAAAAGCTGCTGCATCTTCTTTTTGTTCCCAAAATGCTAAGATCAATTTGTCTTATCTTGTTAGATTGGAGTGTCCAAGCAATTGTCAGCTGGGTACTGTCCGAGGCTTATGGCAGTGAGAATGTCTCTATTGTTGCTGAAGAAGATGTGGAAGCTCTTTCCAAGGCTAGCGCAGTTGGCCTGTTAGAAGCAGTAGTAAAAACTGTGAATGAGTGTCTAGCAGATGCACCCCGTTTTGGACTGAAAGGTCCCGCTACTGATCTTGATGCTAAAGCTGTTCTTGAGGCCATAAGTCGGTGCAGCTTGGCAGATGCCAGAGGTAGCAAATTTTGGGTACTGGATCCTGTTGATGGCACATTGGGTTTTGTGCGTGGAGATCAATACGCCATTGCTTTGGCATTGATAGAAGATGGAGAACCTGTGCTTGGGGTTCTCGGATGTCCAAATTACCCTATGAAGAAGGAATGGCTTAGTTATCAAAATGGTTATAGGAGAATCTTATCTAGGTTGACCTCCCATACATCTGAATCTTTGGATAAAGGTTCTGTACTTTATGCAAGGAAAGGTGGCGGCAAGGCTTGGATGCAACCTTTACTGTGCAGAGAAAATAACTTTGTGTGGCCGAATTCTGCAAGGGAAATCAGAGTATCGTCCATCGATAACCCAGCACTAGCTACCTTTTGTGAACCAGTCGAGAAGGCAAATTCAAGCCATTCATTCACAGCAGGATTGGCTCATAGCGTTGGACTTAGGTAATATCTCTCACATTTCCCTCTCGATTCCAAAACTAATCTCCGTCTTATACAGAATGCATGAAACTTTCAAGACCCTATATTTACAATTGCTTTCTAGCAACTTCTAGTAAAATGTTCATGCATTCAGATGTCTTTTAAAGCTCGGCTGACAGATATCAACTGCAGGAACCAGCCATTGCGTGTATATAGCATGGTAAAGTATGCAGCCATAGCTCGAGGAGATGCTGAGATATTCATGAAATTTGCAAGGGCTTGTTACAAGGAGAAAATATGGGATCATGCAGCTGGTGTTCTTATAATTGAAGAAGCCGGTGGAGTGGTGACCGATGCAGGAGGGCGTCCACTAGACTTCTCAAAAGGTGAATACTTAGAAGGACTAGATCGAGGTATAATTGCTTGTGCTGGAACCAAACTACACGAAAAGATCATCCGGGCTGTAGATGCTAGCTGGAACTCATCTAGCCTTTAACCTACAATGTTACTAAAAATGTTCAGCCTAAAATGTGGTCAAATGGTGTGCATAAGGCCATCATGTTGCAAATATAAATAAATGATACTAGCATTATACTGGAACTGTGGGTACTAATTTATTGAACCCTGAATTCATTCTGTACAGTAAAACCAACTTTTAGGCAGATTGATTTCTTCTGTTGACTTTAAGTGTTGATAGAAAGCCAAATGTTGTGTGTAAAGATGCATTATTTATGGGGTTCATACTATAAAGCCTATATTACTGTTGTGTGGTACCAATGGATTTTTGGCGCATTAAATTACTGACCAAATGGTAGTTTCTTCCAAACAAAGGTCCTCGCTTGTTCTCTTGCTGAAGATGACATCTCAATGCAACTTTTTTATTTTTTTTCTTTTATTCCAAAAAAAAAATGTACTTTTGTTGTAATGGCTTTGAAGTGGGAATGTAATATATTTAATACTTAATCCACTAAAAAGCTACTTATTTGGTTTTCTAAGCTTTCCAGGGTGTTTGATTGTCTTAATTATTAAGCCTTTTTTTATATCAGTGTTAAACCAAATAAAAGAAAATGACTTTTTTTTGGTTCATATCTAGTGTTCGTATTCGCTTTTGGGGCTTGATTAATTCGAATTAGTACAGGAAAGTCCCACTTTGAGGGTAAAACGCACCTTATCAAACATCAACCAAATCTGCTTTTGGAAAAGACCATTAAAACAATGGAAGGTGAGAGTTCTTTCACTGCTATGGCTCCACCAAAGTTAGATGGAGAAAATTATCAAGTTTGGGTAGTGAGAATGAAAGCTTATTTGGATGCGTGTGATTTATGGGAGGCTATAGAGGAAGACTACGATGTACCTCCTCTACCGGAAATTCAACCATGGCTTAGATCAGAACTCACAAAGAGAAGAAGACCATGAAGTCGAAAGCGAAGGTGTGTGTCTCTATGCTACAATATCTCCTACTATTTTTTCCAGAATCATGACTCTTAGTTCGGCTAAGGCAATATGGGACTTTCTGAAAAAAGAATATTATGAAGATGAAAAAATACGAGGCATGAAGGTCTTAAACCTGGTGAGGGAATTTGAAATTAAAAAATGAAGAAATCTGAGACTATTAAAGACTTAAAGAGTACTCAGATAAACTTATAAATCTGGCAAATAAGGTAAAGTTACTTGGTGGCGAACTTTCTGACAAATGAATTGTGCAGAAAATTCTTATTACTTTACCTGAAAAGTTTGAGGCAACAATTACTTCACTGGAAGATACAAAAGATCTGTCAAACATCACTTTGGCAGAACTTTTGAACTCTTTGCAAGCACATAAACAAAGAAGATTGACGAGGAACGAGGGAGCTGTTGAAGGAGCCTTGCAAGCAAGACAACAATTCAACGATGGAGGCAAAGGTAAGAAGCAGAAGGGCAAGAAGAGCTATGTTACGACAATAGAAGCGGCTGCAACTGAAGGCAATTCTAGCAACAACAAAAAAGGTGGAAAATATCCACCTTGCCAACATTGTGGGAAGAGAAATTATCCACACTTTTAAGTGTTTGAGAAAACCTGATATGAAATGCAGAAAGTGTCACAAATTTGATCATGCTGAGATTATTTGCAAAGAGAAAGGATTACAACAACCAAATGAAGCACAAAATGCAGACCAACTACAAGAAGAGCAATTGTTTGTGGTTGCTTATTTAGTAAGTAAAAGTTCAAGTGACAGTTGGCTTATCGATAGTGCTTGTACGAATCACATGACCAGTGATGAAAAAGACTTTTAGAGAGCTTAATAGATCAGTTACATCAAGAGTCAGGATTGGAAATGGAGAATACATCCCAGCCAAAGGAAAGAAAATTGTAGCAATTAAGAGTTATACAAGTACAAAACTTATTTCTGAAGTTTTGTTTGTTCCTGAAATAGATCAGAATTTATTAAGTGTTGGACAACTACTAGAAAATGAACTCAAATTATATTTTGAGGATATGGCGTGTATGATCATTGATCCAAGTGGTCAGGAATTATTTAGAATTAAAATACAGGAAAAAAATTTCTCTTTGAATCGGATGGAGGAAGAACGAATAGCTTTTTCAAGTTAGTCCACTATTGCAGAAACGTGGTACAAACGGTTGGGTCACTTCCACCATAGGATTTTTTTATATATGCAGAAAAAGGAGGGCAAAAAGTTTACCTCCACTTGAAGAGGAACTCCCAAGTTGCGAGGCATGTCAATTTGGTAAGCAAACAAGATTGCCATTCACAAAATCAACTTGGAGAGCAACTCAAAAATTACAGTTGGTTCATACAGATCTTGGAGGCCCCCAAAGAACTCCATCATTGAAAGAAAGCATGTATTATATTATTTTTATTGATGATCTAACAAGGACGTGTTGGATATACTTCTTAAAATTCAAATCAGAGGTTGCTAAAGTTTTTTGGAAATTCAAAGCCTTCTAGAGAACCAAAGTGGCTGTAAAATACAAGTGCTCATATCAGATAATGGGACTGTGTACACTGCAGATCAATTCAAACACTTTTGTGAAGTTGCTAGAATAGAACATCAACTTACTACTCCATATACTCCACAACAAAATGGAGTAAGTGAAAGAAAGAATAGAACTATCATGGAGATGTCAAGGTGTATGTTGCATGAGAAAGAGCTTCCCAAAAAGTTCTGGGCAGAGGCAACCAATACTGTTGTTCTTTTGCTGAACATATTGCCTACAAAAGCAGTGAAGGGAAAGACACCTTTTGAGGCATGGCACGGGTATAAGCCGTCCTTGAAGAACTTAAAAATCTTTGGTTGTTTGTGTTTCTCTTATATTCCACAAGTTAAAAGGGACAAGCTGGACAAGAAAGTTGAACCTGAAGTATTTATCGGTTATAGTATTTCAATGTGAAGCTATATTTTCTTAGAAGTGCAAAAGGATGGTCTAGTGAATCTAGTATATTGCAAAACGGAAGAGCACTGGCTGATATTTTTACAAAAGCTCTTCCATCAAGCAAGTTTGAGTTCTTGAGAATGAAACTTGGGATTTGCAGCTCTTGATGCAAGAAGGAGTGCTGAAATCTACCTCATGAGTTGTTAGTCGATGTTGAGTTGGCATGATGACATAGCTGATGATGTATTTTTACTTGCGGAAGATATTAGTTATTTTCTGGATAAGTTTTTGTTTGTTGATTTCCTATTCTTTAGGCATGTAGTTGTTGGTAAATTTGTTCCTGATTATTAGGAAGTTCTGTTTCAGTTTTTTATTGCAGATCTGTTAGAATTTCTATGATATTTAAACAGCTATTCATTCAACTCAATAATATATCTTTTTATCTTTTATTGTTAGTTTTATTCTCCTATGTTAAACACTAACAAGATAAAAGTAATTATATAGAATTACAACAGATATGTTCTAGATCAACCCTTATTTTGATTCATTTACCCATTGCTGGTATAGTCTTATATATGTATCAGGGTTTATTAAACTATTAGTAAAATTAACTCTCTGCCTTTTCTATGGAAGAGCTTTCTCATTAAGGCATCACCCATGTCGATCCTTCCATGACCAACATGCCTAATTTAGAGTCCACACTATTCTTCACTTCCTCATCCCTAATGTCTAGCACGGCCCTACATCCATACTGTAAATCCAATCACATGAATTTAAGATGATAAGAAATTCTCCATTGGTAACAAATGGTTATCCATTAAGCGGAGGAAATTTTATTTAAAAAGCATAAAACATAAAGATTAGGTAGGCTCCCAATCTGGCAAGAACGGACTAAGAGAGTCAGCTACCCAGCAAACTTTCATAATTAAATATCGTTACTGTATAGGTAGATCTGATTGTGAAAGACCTATTACTGGATAATTCCCTCAATCTCATACCATATCGTATGATTTTTTCCGGTTTAACTATATGACAGTTGAAATAATCCGATTAATTTAGATTTAGGTTGATTAAATTCACTTTGAGGTAAAATTAATTTTCCTTTTAAAAATTCAAACTCGAGATCTTTGATTAACTATTGAGAAATCTCAACTATCTTACACGTCCTCGATGATAAGTCCCTCACACCTATATAAATGTGATGTTTCTGACGGAGGGCGAACTGATTAAAGTCGGTCAAACAGGACTGATAGACTTCTACACTGGCAAGCTTCTGAAAATGAGGTAAACATGACACTTAGGTGAATTTCACATTGAAATGAGAGAGTTTTATAAGGTATATCTCAAATTCACATGTTACGTGCTTTATTAGGGCTCGATATGGCGTAACTCGAAGATAAATACATGCGAGCCTAGGCCCAAAACGGACAGTGCATGCCATGGACTTGAGTTGTAAAAATATGGTTTTCAGAGTCAGTACTCCCCCAGTATGATGGTGGCCAAATCTCGATGAGGACATTGAGTCCCTAAGGGGGATTAATGACAGAAGGTGAATCAAGCAGGACTAACACTCACTCTTCTAGGCTAGAAAGCTATGAAAATGAGGTGCACATAACATCTCAGGCGAACCTCACATAAGATTGGGGGAGAAAAGTAAAGAGCTTTGTAAGACATAACTCAAGTTCACGTGATACGCGCGTCTTTGGAACTCGATGTGCCGTAGCCCGAAAGACAATATGTGCGGACTTAGATCCAAAGCGGACAATACATGTCATGACTAGGGCGATGACAATAAATATATACACATCTTCAAGGGTAAAACTTGGGGATATAAAGGGTTTATCTGAATCCCTTTTTTGATAAATCACATTGTATATATAGTTAAGATAAAAAAATTATGTATACATAGTAGATGTTAAACTCTCATTGATAGAAAATCTTACCTCTGTTGACACCTCATAACAAACATTAATACCACACATTAAGGGCCTGTTTGGAAAGCCACCCAGGTAATTGGGATCGGGTGTAATTACACAGTGAGGTGGGAGTAATTAAGGGTCTTTTAAATTATTTACTTAAGTTACGTTAGAACTTACTTATGTAATCTCGGAATTTGACATAAGAATATTATGTTAAACCTTTTCTTTTGGATTTTGAATTTAGGTTATATTTTCGATTTTAATTTATTTGCTTTAGTACTATTAACTTGTTGTTTCACATTGCATGTTGTTTATTTTTCCCTTACAGTTGATAGATTTTTTTCGTCAAACATTTAAATAATGTATTATATTATACATACTATTTTTTAGTGAAACATCCAATCCATGATGTTTTTACAAAAAAAGTATATTTTTTAAGTTTTATAATTAAATAAAATTTAAATATTATTAATTTGAAATATATATATCAAATATTTTTTTATAATATTAGTTACAAACATATGATTATTAATTAATATATTTTCAAAAAATAATGTGTTATTAAATAACTAATTTAATATCATGGTACATATTTTTAAAATATTAATTTTAAAATTTTTATTTTAAATTTTATTTTTAGATTAAACTAACTTTATAATTACACTTGTGCAACCAAACAACACATTTATAATTATATTATGACAAACAAATAGATAATTGTAATTAGATATCAATTAGCAGGCTTTCCAAACAGACCCTAAAACGGGGAAGTAACTAGATATCCATAATATAATCTTGTGTACTCTAGTGTAATAAATTGCACCCACCCTATTACTATAGTATAAAGTCTTCATGCAAGTGTCTCTCTCAAGTCTCAACTGCCATCCACTTATAACTATCTTCTTTTCTCTCTCCCCTTTTCTTCAATGCTTTTCCACCTCCCTTGCCCATAAATACTCATTCTCCTCCTCCGTCTTTCTCCTAACCAAACAAAAATGAAGAAAAACTCCATAACTACCCTCACTCTCTTAGCTTTCTTGCTCATCATCACAGTCACTTCCACCTTTGCTACCAGACACATCAACCCAAAAAACCATGGCGTTGAAAAGACGGGGAAAGCAGGCAGTGGCGGAGCCAGGAATAATGGGAACGATAATGGTGGTGGACCGTTCGGAGGAATTTTTGGTCCTGGAGGAGGGTTTAACATTCCTGGGCTTGGTGGAGCATATGGTGGTGGATTTGGAGGCCCAAAAGGTGGATATGCAAAAGGTGGGGTCATAAGGTCAAGTGTTGTGTGCAAAGATAAAGGCCCATGTTTGGGAAAGAAACTTAGGTGTCCAGCAAAGTGTTTTAAATCATATTCTAGTGCTGGAAAAGGGTATGGTTATGGTGGTGGATCTGGTGGATGCACCATGGATTGCAAGAAGAAATGTGTTGCTTACTGTTAAAAGAAAATGTTACAATAAAATGGGCATGACCCTAAGCTAGTAAGTTATTAAGAGTATATTTACTACTTTTTATATTACTTATATGTGATGATGAGAGGCTTTTTTGGGGGGTGGTTTAAGTTGATGAATGCTGTTTAAGTTTTTGTTTGTACTTGTTTTGTGGTGGTTCATGTCATGTGGAAGACTATATCATGTAGCTAAGTTCTGCAGTAATAATAGAAGTAATAGAATTAATGATGAGAAATTAATGTTTGGGATTGTGATGTTACTTTAATATGTCCTTCATCTTAGCTTTGGAACTGAGATTCACTAGAAAATTCTTGAAAGATATTAGTGAAATGACTTGTACGTTAAGTATTTTAGGAGGAGCTAACTATTGCGAAAGGAATTCTCTTAGGTTGAAAATTTATACTGCCTAAATAGGTATATATATATATTCTTGAATCGCCTCGACAAGCGATAAATATTACATTTGTAGCATTTTTTTTGAATTTCCTCGCGTAAAATTCTGTCACTACCGCTGTTTGAAGGACATACTACAAGAAAGTACAGAAATGATAACAAATTTTAGCAATAATAAATATATTATTATTAAAAAATATAAATGACAACAAAAATTTAATATGTTGCTTAAAAACATAAATGGCAACAAAAAAACAATTTCTTGTGAAAACTTTTCGCATTTAATGCAACGGCATACTATCAATTTTTATTATTGCGAAAAGTACATTTAACAACAACATCTAACTTATAACAACAACTTTATTCTTGTAGTGACATACCTTAGTGTATGTTGTGCATGCCCTGAACGGTTGTAGCTGAGTCCACAAGATATCAGGGGTTGTAAATGTAGTTTACTGCAATTATTTCGAATCTCATGTCGGTACTTGTACATCTAAAATTCTGAAGTGTGATGAATTGGTAGATTTGGCTCAATTGAAGATGTTTGTACTAAGAACTGCTCGTCACCCCATTAGTTGTCTACATTTAATCACATTGACTGATAACATGAAGAAGCGGTGGGATATGATGATTAGATTAATGCTCCATTAATATATGGATGCTCCCTCATTAATGGTAACCTTAACTTATACTCTCTCAGGTTTAAAATAAATGTTCTCTTAGCCTTTTTATTTTGGTTCAAATATGTGTTCACTTACAAAAACATGAAGGAATTAATATTATTTTTTCAGTATTTCTCTTATTTACTCAAGACAATAAATAAGCAAGAGTTTTAATAAATAAGGAGTTAAAATATCTAAATTTTTTTTAAAAGTTAGTGGTTTCTTAAAAAATATAAAAAAGACTAAGTGGACACTCATTTTAAATCCGAAAGAGTATCCATAGATAGATTAGGAAGGGAAAAAGGATGTTTGAAGCTAGTGATGGAACCGGAAGAATCAAAATATAAAAAAATAAACACTCAGAAAAAGTCACATGAATTTAACATACAGCATATACAGTGTAGCTAAGTTTTTTACCTAATTACCACCCATTGTATTTTTACATAATTAACACCTCTTAGACAAGGGTGATTCCGCCACTATGTGAAGCAGTTCACTACAATCTGTTTTTTTCATTTTATCAAATAAACGTTGTGGGAGTAGAAGGTTTCTTTCCTCATAAACGCGGTGCCAGTTTTACATTATTCATGTTATAAATCTTGTTTTTTAGCCAGACGAATGATTTGTGGGTAACTCGATTATTTTACCAAGTATCTAATCCCTCCCCCAAATACGGATATCGAGTAATTCTGCTAATCAAAACTTAATAAATGAGAAAAAACCAGCTAACAATTTTTGCCTTTGTTAGAGTTTGAATTCGGCTCTCTCATGATTTGATGCAATCACATTATGCAAACCATAATATAGCTAGCTTTTAAAAAAAAAAAAAACTTTTTCACAATGTTTCCTTGTTTCCACTGGTTTTTTCAATTAAGAAACGTGCTTTATTTCAATTATAATTCAAGTCACTAAAAAGACAAGCTAAATTAATTCTCTGCAAGAAGTACTTTGAAATCAATTCATCACAAGAAGTATGTCTCGTTTATATCTTCAAAAATTGCACTTGAACAAATGCTTGATTTTAGATGAAACGTTACAAGAAATTTAAACATGCAAAGATTGTGTCTTCAATAATACAAGGGATTCTATCTTTTTCCTAAACAGCACTTAGCTCAAAGTAGTTATAAATAAAACACACATAACATGAATGATCACTAAAAACATATGAAACAACAAGCATATTTGCCTAACTGAAGAGTAACGAAAACATATGAAAACAAGACTATCAGCCTAACCAACTTCTATATCTGCAACTGCAACTGCAACTGCAACCCCCTCCCCCATCTCTCTGCTCACAGGCGGAGGGCACACAAACGACATCTTTCTCCAAAATCATTCTTTCATTATATTGCAGCTCTGAGGGCCCCTCTAGCAGCTTCTTGCTTCATCTGAGCAGCTTTACCACTTCCTCGGAAATACATGTATACTTGCTGTATTTTGAGAGTACACGTAAACCAAAAGGTTAGTTTCAGGGCTCAAGTAAGAAAGCATATTGCGGAATGTGGAGAAATAGAAACGAGTCGGACCTGGATAACCCAAATGCTCAGCAATGACTCGAGACAAAATAGCCCAAAACCGATGAAGTAGAAAATCTAAGAAAGGGAAGGACAAAAGATGTATGTTAATAGGTAGAACTTTCATAGCTTGAGTTAAAACTTCATTAGAAGTTTGAGTAGGTTCTGTTCTTTCCATATCTCTTCTTCAAATTAATGGCAGGTCAGTCCATCTAACAAAAAGCTGTAAAAAGTATGATAGAGATAATATGAATTGTGCTGAAAATAGTCAAAACTCACCCCAACAAGTACATTTTTGCCGATGAGATCTACCGCAGGCAGGATGCCTCTGTTCAAACAAATAACAAAACATCAGATCATTCTAACAGTTAACTACTATGTAGATGAAATCCATGCAAAATTTAAAAGCAATAAGCTTTAAGAAGACAGAACTTTGTGTTTTGCTTGAAGGAGAGTTAAGTAGTATGCTAGAAACAGTGGATTTGTTTGAGTGTCTTTTTTATTTTATTTTTGAATAAGGTAACAATGATTTCTAGTTTTTGTACTGATCATGGGACCTTGGTATTTTTATTAATAATTAATAAATTACATTACCTAATATAAAGAAAAGCTTTAAGATATCCACCTTTGATACATGTTCAATTAGGAAGCTAAGCTTAAGCCTTGAGCATCTCAAAGTAACTTTAAAGGACATAGTCTTACGAAAAAAATAAATTAAGTGGAATGCAATACGGAACTTACGTAAGGGATTTTCCTCTGAAGATTACTGGAGGAGCAACAGCAGCAAAGATGCAGAATATAATGTGAACCTGCAAACAGAGAACAATCTATGACAGCTGCACAATTGAGTCAGATATCTAAGAAAACCTTTGACTTTGTAACATGGACTCAGGTACAGGTATACCAGGTAGGGTACTACCTTCACCTTTTTGCAAGCTTCTAGTGTATTTTGAAGGATCCTTGTGAAGTACCCATTCCACATGTCATTCAGGTTGAGCATATGACAAAGCAACAAAGAGTCTATAACATAGACGAAAACAATTGCATAAGGAACTTACCAAGTAAAACAAGAAAAACCACGCAAACTTCATGGCACCCTCAGTTCTGTGACCAAATACCTTGATTAGTAGGGGAGGGGAAAAAAGAGCACAGATAGGAGCATAAAAGGCGTAGGCAAAATTGTAAAGAATCAGTTTTCTGCCACATTGACAAAAAATTTTAATATAATACTTCAGCAATAACAACTGACAAAAAAAATCAGTTCACGCATTCAAAAACTGTTTGATGATTTCTGAAGTAAATCAGTTCAATTCTCTGAAAGACAGGAAAATTTACCTAAAAGCACGATACAGAGGACGATACCACATGAAGTAGGCCCCAGGAACTCCCGATATGAAGTAAATGATAGAAAGGAACCAGATCTTTACATCTATAGCCAAAAACTAAAGTAAGTACTCTGTCATCATCGGATAAGTAATGACATGTAGAGACAGGGGAACATGCCGATTCGATGTACCTCCTTCTTTAATCCATGCTGTAGTGGTAGCTACAATGTTCCATAAAAGGCATGCAAAAAGTCCTGCTCACAATCAGCATATATCTTATTAGAAAGAGAAAAACAAGAAACCCACATTCAGTACAAAATGACTAAACGTAATCAAAAGAATCTTTACGAAAATTTATTCCGGACAACAGATCTATCAAGTTATAATGTGCAAAAAAAAAACTTTTCATTCAACGACCAGAACAACTAAATATTAGCAAAAGCTTGTTTGAGTGCAATTTTCATGACAAGATACAGTTACAGTGTTCATCAAAAGGGAGCCGGACCATATGGATCCCTCATCTAAAAAAGCATTATATGAGGATCTAACTTTTTTAGTCCTCATTATTTTTTATATTCTTTTGATGAATGGGGAAAACGCTTCAATGATGGATAAAAAAGGAAATATGAGGCATTTTACTTTTGGAGAAGAATATCAATAAAAAGGGGAAACAAATGTAACAAAACAAAGGCTTTAGGTCCCAGTGTACAAATCATGTGAAAAGAAAAGCATTTGTCCCAATTTGATTGGCAACTTAACTATTTGGACTTTTATCATTGCAATCAGTAACCCAAAATGGGACAAAACAAAGGCTTTTACTTTTGGATTGTTGATTGCAATGATAGAAGTCCAAAAGAACTATTGCACTTGTCCCAATTTGATTAGCACTTTACTATTATTTCTCTGATGGTTTTATCAGAACTTCTCTAAATATTTTCAACTGCAAGAAATTGTGATTTATAGTACTTTTATGTAATTTTAAAATATGTACGTTTTATTAAGACTAGAGGTTGGCTCAGTGATTAAGGGGTTCAATCTTTGCCTTGAGGTTTCAAGTTCAAATCCCAAACACTATATTTTCAAACAAATTTTAAAAAATCAAGGATTTGATGTTAGAATTAGATATGTTGACACTGCAAAAAAATCAAGGTTTCGAACCCCACAATTTTTTGGACGGAGAGAGCACTGTGTAAGAGCAAAAACTCAAATAAAGTATGCACCATATACTGTGTTCCAGAGTAAAATAATTAAATAACCAAACACATGGTAAGCAGTAGTTGGCATACCCAAGAATGTTGTAAATGCAACATATTGTAGCTTTTGAAGGTGAATTGGTATTTCATTTCCAATATCGTGATGGATAATTGGGAAGAACGGAGGCCAATTTTTCTCCTCGATAACAATGCCGGCTGCAACTCAAAGATGAATAGAACTTGTAAGATACTGCATAAATCACAGGACAGAAGTTCCATCTGGAATATAATATTCTACAAAACTTGCAAGTTACTCGGGGAAATCAGAGAATTGATAGTTGCTAAAAAGAAGTAGCCCTAGATAAAGAGCAGAAGGCTACTCAGGAACATAGAGGAAGAATTCCAATTATCTTTCTTTCTTCAGATGTAATTAGAAATTATATATAGTTTTCTCCCTTCATATTATTAGTTTAATTGTCTACAAAATTTGCAAGATTGAATATTCGTCGAAATAAGCGGAGAAATTTTTTGAAGCAAAAGCAAAAAAGCACCTCTTGCTGCAGCGTCTTCTCTCCTTTTTAGTTCCTGCAAAACAAAGAGAAACAAGAGAAGGGAAAAATGACTTTGATACACCAGTAACGAAGAGCTGTGGTGCAAATAGAGGGAAATGACATGTTCAGCTCGATAGATCAATAACACTATAACGAGAAGAGGAGGAAAGAAGAGTTGTAGGCATCAAGAGACATAATAAAAGGCAATTACTTCATTCCAAATTAGAGAAAGTAGACAGCTGTGACAAGTTCACAGACGAATTAACCCACAACCTCTGGCTCAAAACAAGTAGAGGCTGAGTTCTTGATTTGATTATCAGAGAAAGGAACAATGTTTTGTAAACAGGGAAGTAATAGAAAGCACTCGACGGACCTCCTATCCCCCTCGTGTATATTTTCATCTCCCACAGTTATCTTCAGTTATCAGAACAAGCGCTTCCAACCAGTCTCTCCATCACACCACAGCAATGAGAGGAGGACGGCAAAAAGAAGCCCCTTGGCTGCAAGCATAACTATACCACAAACAGTAAACCCACAATTTATAAGGCAGGGAAGCTCCCATTTTGTTTTCAAGAATATACTACAGTACAAGTTTGCACTTCGGCCATGTTCATCAGCGGTATAAGTGAGCACAATTCTAACGAAGAGGAAAAAAACAGAATAAAGCCTAATAAGGAAATCCACAAAATACAGTATATGAGGGGAAAAGAAGAGGAAAACAAGAAAATTCTGTTGGATTACCGAGAGAAACTAACAAATCTAACTGAAAAAGGGTGTGATTATTAAACATTAGAACAACTTTTCATTATTCTATACCTGTTCCCTCCGCCGCAATTCATTCTCCTTAGACTGTAATTCTTTTTCTTTCTTTTTCAGGTCCTGTAATTCAAACTAACTTCATTAAGAAATCATCGTAGATATTGATGTCTAAGATAAAGATGACAAACAAGCATGTGCGTTCAAAGATTCAGAAAGTTCCAACTACCGAAGCACTATCAAGAGGAATATCGATTGACGCATTGCGATCATAGAAATCAGCTGGTTCTGGCGGAAGGGGTGAAAGCCTGGAGTTTGTTGCTGGAGGCACACTCCCAGACTGAAAAGTTGATACAAGAAAAAAGATTAAGATAACATCAAGAGGAAGTGGCAAAACTTGTTATCCACATACCAACTTCAAACACTCAACAGAAGAAATGTAACTCCAAAACAAAGTAAGCCTAAACCTTTCATTTGAAAAATAGGATTGAACTCTAGAAGAAATTTCTAGTGAACACAGACACAAGCTAAAAGGTTCTCATGTGAAGCAAATCCAACTATTTACCCCTTCTTTCTTCCTTTCTACTTTACCTCCAAAACCCCAAAAAGGGAGGTTACAGAACATAAAGCGATTAAGCATAAGGAAATGCCTAGTTCAGATACAACTGCAGTTTGAAAAGGTAGAAATATTGATCTCTTTAAAAAAATAAGGAAAATTTACCCCTTCTTTCTTCCTTTCTACTTTACCTCCAAAACCCCAAAAAGGGAGGTTACAGAACATAAAGCGATTAAGCATAAGGAAATGCCTAGTTCAGATACAACTGCAGTTTGAAAAGGTAGAAATATTGATCTCTTTAAAAAAATAAGGAAAATTGGCTTCCTAACCCTGATGTAAAACAGACTGAGATAGGCAGATAGGACAGAGAAAAGTATATCCAACTTACTGTGGTATAAAATGCACCTCCACTAAATTTTGATTGCCCTGAAGATTTCCCTCTGCCTCCACCATCCTGCAGAAAATTTCAGAAGATAACTGAGACGGTTATACAAAAAGAATTACATTATCCGAAACTTGCACACATGGATATCATAATTTATGTTCATGCATAGAGATCATGCAAAAATATCTAAAATCCTGTGATGTGCTATCTAACATGACTATGCGACAGCATTCACTATAGTTAGGTAATTATGGACAGAAGATCAACAACAATAACATACCCAATGTAATCTCTCAAGTGGGGTCTGGAGAGGGTGGATTGTACGCAAACCTTACCCCTACCTTAGGAGGTATAGACCCTCAGCTCAAGAAAAAGATATCAAAGTAGGTATTGACCTGCTTTGATATGCTTTTACTTATGAAAACAAAAATCAAAGCAGGTATCGACAGAAGATCATATGTTAAAAACACATCAACAATTAGAGGATTCTCATATTCAAATATGACGGAATTTTTTTCTCCAAAATGCCTATGGCATTTACAGTATTAAAGCCAAGAGAAATTAACTTACTACATTAATCTTTATGCCAATCATTTACTATATTAGATTGCACATATCTGACAAAGTTAAGCCAAGGAACGGATGATTCTGGGTTTCCTTATCCACCACCACCGGAAACATTATTACCAATTGCATAATGGAACATATTTGAAACGAGGAACCATTTTCCTTTAGACACCAACCTTAAACTGTCCAAACACCATTAAAGCCACATTACATATGAATAGTTTGACTCAATGAAAGGAAAGAGCTTTCCCCATACCTCAGAATACCAAAACTAACTAAACAACTTTCCAACTGTTGCTAATCATAGTATATAACAATCCATAATCATATATTTCAATATTCCCCAAAGAAAATATCAACTTACACAAAATTCAACCACACAAACTAAGATGGTTCCAAATCGAATTACGGGAAATAGGAAGCTCCAGCTACACTTTTAAATAAAAACAATCAACTCCAACAACAACAACATACCCAATGTAGTCCCACAAAATGGGGTCTAGGGAGGGTAGGATGTACGCAAACCTTACCTCTACCTTTGTGGGGCAGAGAGGTTGTTTCCAATAAACCCTCGGCTCATAAAGAATGTAGTCAATTCAGGATCCAAGAAAATAAGACATCAAAATCCAGATAAAGAATAAATGGAATAATACACATAAGAATAATACCTAAATACTACTACTAAGACAAATGGAATAATACACACATAAGAATAGTACCGAAATACTACTACTACGCCTTCTATCCTAATCCTCGCGACAAAATTCAACTACTCCTTAATCCTAATCCTCGACCTCCCCATCTTCCTATCTACAGTCATGTCCTCTAATCACCTCCCTCGGTTTTTTTCGGTCTACCTCTACCTCTACCTCTCCTAACTCCTGCGACCGTCAATCTCTCGCATCTCGCACCTCCTAACTGACGCATCCTCACACCTCCTCTTCACATTAGTATTGTCAAAGGCGCGCTTAAGCCCTGAAGCGAGGCTCAAAACATGTTGAGCGTTTCACCTCTCTTTATGTGCGCTTCCGTGTCATCCTCAAGGCTCTAAGACATACTTTTCCTTTCCAGTGAGCCTCTCTTGAAGATGTGACATTAGATAATTGATATTTCACTTTATCGTAATGTTTTTACAATTTCTTTGTTCATATATTTGTTATTCATGTTTGTTATTATTAGCCTTGGACTAAATATATATATATATATATATATATATATATATATATATATATTTGTATTTTTGCACCATTGCGCCTTTTTTCGTTAAAGCCCACGCTTTACTTGCGCATTCCGCTTAAAGCCCAAGCTGACCTTAGAGCTTTTTTGTGTTTTTCGCTTTTGATAACACTGCTTCACATGCCCAAACCATCTCAGTCGCGCCTCCCTCATCTTGTCCGCCACGGAGGCCACTCCAACCTATTCTCGTATAACTTCATTTCTAATCATGTCTCTCCTCGTATGACCACACATCCATCTAAGCATCCTCATCTCCGCCACGTGCATCTTTTGAACGTGACAGTTATTAACTGGCCAACACTCTACCCCATACAACATACAACAATGTTGGTCTAATCACCACTCTGTAAAACTTAGCTTTCAGCCTAGGCGACACTTTTTTATCGCAAAGCCCTCCGGAGGCGAGCCTCCATTTCATCCACCCTACTCTAATACGGCTTGCGACATCAACGTCAATCCCACCGTCTCCTTGTATTATGGACGCAAGGTACTTGAAGTTTCCTCTTTTAGGTATAGATTGTGCCTCGATCTTCACTTCCACATTTGTCTCGTGCATCACTTCACTGAACTTACACTCCATATACTCCGTCTTAGTCCTGCTTAACCTGAAACCTTTAGATTCTAGGGTTGTTCTCCAAACTCTCAGCCTTTCATTAACTCCACTATGCGTCTCATCAATCAAAACTATGTCATTTGTAAATAACATACACCACAGTACCTCCCCTTGAATATGCCGCGTCAATTCGTCCATCACTAAGGCTAACAGAAACGGGATAAGGAATGATCCCTGGTGTAACCCCATTACGACAGGAAAGTGCTCTGAGTCCCCTCTAACTGTCCTAACCCGGGTCTTGACACCCTCGTACATGTTCTTAATTGCCCTGATGTAAGTCACATGTACACCCCTAGACTCCAAACATCTACAAAGGACGCCCGAGGGACTCTATCGTATGTCTTCTCCAGGTCATTGAACATCGTATGTAAGCCTCTCTTTTTGTCCTTATACTGCTATAGTTTCTATAGTTGATCGCCCTGGCATGAATTCAAACTGGTTCTCAGATATCGAGACACCCCTCCTTATCCTCATCTCGATCACCCTCTCCAGACTATCATGGTGTGGCTTGGTGTGGCTTAGCAACTTGATACCCTATAGTTATTGCAGTTCTGAATATTGCCCTTGTTCTTGTACAATGGGACCATTGTACTCCAACTCCAAAAATATATAAATCCCGGAAGACCAAATTCAACTTTAGTCAACTTCAAGCTATACCCTTCTCAAGTAACCATTAAACGTACATACCTATTACCCAAAATTTGAACAAGGTACGGCAAATTGAAATATAAAATTGCAAACCAATAAGCAAAAGAAAAAGAGCATAACTTGATAATCAAACCGCATAGCACAAATTACACCACCCTCCCCCCAACAGACCAGTAAAATCACTTACCCATCACGTTATAAGACCAAGTGAAGAATAACAAAAATTCCACTTGCATAGCAGCAAAATAGGAAAACCCAGAACGGCAAAAGAGCATAACTTCATAATTAAACCACAAAATAAAACAGGGAAAAGAAAGAAGGAACTTACAGCAAAGGGATTAACTTGTTCTTCATCATCAAAAGGGTTTCGATCATAACGGCCCGCCATTTCAACAAAGCTTTACTACTCTTTCAATTTTGCAGAAATTTACAGGGGAAAGCAAAGTATAGAAGATGAGATCTGAATAGCAAAATTAGTAAAGCTTAGCATAGAAGGAAAAGAGGTGAAGTAATATTCTAATTTTAACGAGGAAAACAAGAAGAAGAAGAAAGGGATGAGAAATTTCCACTACAATTCTAGAGATAGAAAGACGAGAAGAAAACAGAGAAAAAGATGAAATTGGGTGGTTTTGGTCAGTTATTAATTTTTAATTAGTACGTGCATTCACTATTATTAGAAAAAACAAAGGTAACTTTTTTTATTATTATTTTCTCATGTTTCTCTCTCTATATATACATAAGGTTTTAATCTTTGTATGCACCAAATTACTTAAAAATTAATCACATATATTTTCTTACAGAAAATTTAGTGGGCGCTTGGCTGCAGATTCTATAAATTTTAACTTATTTTAGAATTTATGAAGATAAAATTATATTTAATTATACCTTTTACAAAAAAAGAAACTATAGCACTTTTTATTTGAAATTTATCAAAATGGAGTTAAAAACATAGTTAGAGGTACTTTTTAAAAATTGGAATTCAACTCCAACATGAATTTGAAATTTTTATAACTAAACACTAATTTTAAAATAAAATTACAATTATTCCGGAAAAATAAATAATCCTCACGGCTAACTAGTGAGAAAAAGTACTGTTAGTGCTAATACTATTTACATGTCATTTTAAATTGTTCAAGTATATGCTGCTATGGTGTCACCGTAACTCTTTTTTTTTTTCCAATTATTTTTTGTCAATCCAAGTGTTTACTAGACACTAGTAGTATATTTCTTATTAGTATGGTATAAACCTTCTTAGACTTTGGTTACAATATTGTTAAGATAATAGTTTTATTATAAATACAAAGATAGAAGCGTTGTCAAATGTTAATTTCATCTATGATAAATAAAACAAAATTGAATAAAGTATAATAATATTTGAGTTATGAGGGCTAACTTTTCCAATACACGAGGTAAATTCGAGTAATGATTTGCTAACATTTTTTAGCGGAAGCTGCATACAAATATTATAAATAAATAAATAAATAAAAGTCTAGTTAAAAGAAACTATATTTCATCTCGTTTTTTGCATAATTGGAGTATGAAATGGACCAACTTTTGGATTCCGAATTCCCATTTCCCAAAATATAATAGCAAGAAAAAAGAAAAAGAAAACAAAAGAAGATTCCGAAAAAAATAACATATCAAGAAGTGAGACTTTACTTATGTTGTAGTTGTTGTTATCTAAGTTTTTGTTTTTTCAAATCATATCAGAACAGAAAAATCACATTATGAATATGAAATAACTTTCATTCCAAATTTCAAACAAAGCCAAATAAAAAGCAAAGACGGGCAAGACCACCATTTATAAGACAAAGCCACCTTGTTCTTACCATTCATACAAATTTTCGACACTCCACGAAAACAAAATAGGTATCCCCTCGGTACGGCAACGAGTAATTATTTCAATCATTTTTTAAAAAAAAGTTGTAGCCCTTAAATAATAATCTCTAACAAAGATCTCATCCGTTTTATTCACAGATTTCTTGTGTTAATTTTTATTTATCTTCTATAAAAAAATTATAATGGACTACGAGACTAATTTACACATCCACAATGACTCGTGCAACTAAGGAGGATCATCTGCATTAGATTTTAATAATTCATTTTACCAGAAGACGATCATACTTGTTCAACTTATCACAAATGCTCTCTGTAATCATATATAAATTCCAAGAAAAGAAATAACTTGAGAGCATATTTAGAATTTAAAAAATAACTTTGAAAAAAAAAAGAGAAGAATTAATAGTTGATCACTTTTTATTCTTAAGACATCTGAACTTCTCAGATACATATCACCCGTATTATATCGGCCAATTGAACCTTCTCGAACGGTTTCTTTTTAAGAACCAAAAAGATTTGTGCCAAAATAACATATGCCAAGAAGAACAAAAGTCCTTGAACACGTAATAGATCTTGAAGTACTATTTTTGCATCTCAACCAAAGGTGGTCTAGCTCAACCTCCAAATAGGAATAGATTCTTTGAGTTGTGATCCAGTGTTGATATGGGGCATCTGAATTTCAATTAATTGAATCTGCCACCTAGAATATTATTTCGCACCGTTCTGTATATGAGCCTATTCAAATCGGACTTATTGTTATTGGCCTTAGTCTTTTATAATAAGTAGTTGTGACTCGGTCTAGCTAGGACAGAGCAATCCTAAAGAGACTTTCTTCTGTTATAGGTTTCCACAAAGCGGTATCAGAGAACGCCTTCTATATATAATCAAGTCTTTGGTTTAAATCAATCAATCCTCAATCCGGGATCAATGACCGGAATGAATGGCTTTCTCCTGTCTCCTCATGGATCCAACTATTAGGTGTGGACCCTTAAATTTGTCTCATAAAGTGTTTCAATTAGACACATATTGCTTACATGCACTCATTCTATGCGCGTGAAACAGTGTAAGACGTTCAATTTTCTCACTTCTTCACCTTCTCTCTCTGCTATCACCACTGCCAAAACAATTCGGCCGATAGTACTGTCATCACAAACTCCTTAACAAGACTCAAATTAGAAGAAACACAAACTCAAGAGCTTGGTACCAAACAAACTACGAGAACCCGCTATATTTGATCAAAACAAAGTTAAATACAAGTGGATTTTGGCGGCTATTTAACTATCGATGTTATGCAGAGAATTAGGCCGAAAATGGTGGCTGTTTCAACAGTGGGTTTCGTGATCGACGAGGACTATGGTAAACTAGAGTACGGTGATGGCATGATTTTTGGTGAACATGAAATGGAGAAGATTGTGAACTAGAGAGAATAAATGGTGTTGGGTTTTGTGGTGGCTTTTGCTGTCAAAACTGCACTGGTGTAGTAGAGAGGCTGTGGTAAATTCATGGTGTATGTGAATAATTTTTTAGAGGATATAGTGGAAGCTTGAGTGGTGGCTTTTTTTGGTGGGGGTGGGGGTTGAGGTGCTCGTAAAGGTGGTTTAATGGTGGAGATTCGGTTGGCCACATGGCAATGATAAAAACTGTGTAGAAGAAGAAAACCTGGGGAAATTGCAGTGGGGGTGCGTAGAGGAGGGGGGGGGTTCTGATAAAGTTTGTAAAAGATAATTTTAAAAAAATTGCAGTGGGGGTGCGTAAAGGTTTGTTAGGTTTTTTCTCGGTTTTTTTTTTAAAATCGAACCGAATCAGGATTTAGTGATTCGGTTCGAATTTTTTATTTTTGATACAAATCGAATCGAAAAACTGAATTAAATATATTTTTTTATTTTTTTATTTTAAGCTACAATTATCTCTTGAATCATAGTCATTGAAACTAATCTACGAAGCTTTTATGGAAGTCGCATGCGATATGAACTTGATTAACATATCACGAAAATATTGACATAAAATGTAGGGAGAAAAAAGTAGTTGTAAATTGATAAAACTTTAAATTGTCATAACTCTGCGCTTGGATGTCCGTTTTACCCAAAAAAAATTATTTTGCGTATTTTTTCGAGACGAGGCCGGTCAAACTGCCAAAAGGCGGTTTGGTACAGCCAATTGTTTGGCACAGCCAATTTTTAAAAATACATCCGTTTTCCCAATCAATTTGTGTTTTCCCCCAAATCGATTTCTAATTTTCCTTTTTCTTTAGTAAAAATCTCACGATACACAATAGATTTCAACGTCAAAATTCCATGATAATGTAGGTGTGAATGTCAATTTCAATTTTGGAAATTCAATTTTTTTAAAAAATAAAAAATTCCCAACCCGACCCAGCCCACTAGAAAAAACTGATATAATCCTATACGTTCAGCATATAAACCGAACATATCGGTTTTTTTTAAAAAAAGTTGTATTCGATTTTTTTAAAAAAAATATATATTTTTCAGATACAAAACCGAATCGATATATGCCACCCCTAGTTACACATGTATTCAGCCAAGTGAATATAACAACATTCATGTTACTTCAATAACTAAAGGGGAAAAAATAGAGACTCGACGGTCAAACCTAGGATGCTGATTTGATTATTATTTTGCCTCGTCTCTTTTTTCTTTGAGTGGGATGGAAAACATATTCCCCTTAAATATGTTAAAACATTTTAGGCATCAGTACCACCTTGTGCAGCACAGATTTCTGCCAGAAGTTAGTCTTGTGCAGTGTTCTACTAAATAGTTGTAAATACATTAAGAATGAATGATCATGATTCATGAAATTATAGAGTCCGATACTCCAGAGCAGAGGCAATACAAGTTAAAACTTACTCGAGATGAGCATCATTTTTACCATAGCATCATGGTGAATTTAATTACTCATACAGCAAGTATTCAGGCAGTACATTGACGTTTCCTTGAAAGTAGAACCACATGACTTATTTAAACAAACTAAACATGTTGAAGGGAGACATAAGCAGAGGCCAATTGCAGCCCAATACTACAAATTAGTAGGAAAATTGGAGATGAGCTAAACAACAGCACAGATTGCACATTCATATACATAGCAAAATGCTAAAACTGAAGTCCCATCCATGTAGGGAGGACGTTAACAGGGGAGATATGTAAGAAACCCAAATATAAATACAAGAAGAGAACTCTTGCTCATTATAATCATACACGCATTACAAGAATCATAAAATAAATCGACTAATCCACCTTAATCTCAGCCAAAAAGTCAAGAAAGATATATCGAGTGATCCATTTTTAACTAACAAAATTGATATGATTCCAACAACTTAAAGGGGGGGGGGGTTTAAAGTTAAAATATGGCAGATAAACTATGTGACCGTCATTAGCAAATTACAGCACTAGGATTCTTCACCTGCATCAAGCTGTCGTCCAATATTTCCAACCTGTGGTCTTTTCACAGCTGAAAGATGATGACAACAAAATCAGTGAAATGTTTCATCATTTAGCAAGCAAATTTCATGCAATTTATAGCTGTCCCGCCTATGTATACAACTCAACAATTCTAACTCTTTTTTAGCTGAATAGATTAATAGCATATCCCTTACCTCCTAAGCAAGAAGCCTATCAACCATTACAAAAAGATGCAATATTAAAAGAACACCCATTAAAGGATTCTATAATCATTTCTCTTGGTTGATATGTTCAAAAGAATCTATAATCATTTTTGTATTTCATATACTCTTGTCTCAATTTCTGTGAGACTCTTTCCTTTTTAGTTTGTCCCAAAAAGGTCACATTTTTAGATTTATAAATATTTAGCTTTAAAATTCTCATTTTACCCTTAATGGAATGATTTATCACCACACAAATATCTTTCTTCCTTGAATAAACTTTGTGCCCAGCCGAACACCATCACATAAAATGAAACGGAAGGATAATAATAGATGTTTTTCATTTTGAATCTCTTTTGGCATTGGATGATGGCACCAACCATTTATCACCAGAACTTCAACTGGCAAAAACAATAGGTAATTTCTTCTCATCTATCCGGTGCGCACAAGATGGCTCGGACATCACGGTTAGGGGAAAAAATAAACAAATAAATAATAGGAATGACATTGCATCTGCATTCATACCTAACAGTATGCAGATAAGAGGCCTAAATATGTAATTGGTGGGGATGAGCTTTACAATGACAAGTACATTTCGCTCCAATAAAATAAGTGTTGAGAGTTCAACAAACCAAGAGTTCGCAGCATCTCTTCTCTTAACAGCTAATTAGAAAGAAAAAAAAAGAAACCTGTACTTTCCTTATCATCCCTTAATAGAACAAGTTTCCTCCCCAAAAAATGACGTATAAATGTTTCCCCATTATCGTAAGTTCTCAGAGAGTTCCATTCACCTAGTCTTCTTTGTTTTACAAAGTAAAAGTTTATGAATAAGGTTCATTCACCTAGTCCTTTTTTTGGAAGACAAAGTTTATGAGTAAGGTACCAAGATGGTACAGAAAGGGGTACAAAAGCATCCAAAATCCCATTCATCTGGTCTGCATTTAACAAACTGCCAACGACACTATCGTGGATTCATTTGACTGATCAGCTCAGTTGGTCGATAGAAGACAGGTTAGCTCTAATAAGCAAGTAAAACACAAAAGAATGGAGCACAAAAGTTAAACCGATCAAAAAGTTACCAGTCAAAGCAGTGACTATCTGAATCACTTAAAATCAGGCAAACATTTAGGGGGGAAAACAAACAGAAAAGGAAGACTCACATTTGATAGATGATCCAGCAAGACAAGTCAACCTGGATTTTGTATTGGCCTCAGCCAGTGGATTTGGCTTATCTTTGCTGGTCATCCGAACATCCCAAACACGTATGACCCCATCTGATGATGCAGATGCTACTATATGTTGATGATCTTCAGCATCACCATCATTGTTTTTGTGTAGCACAACAATGCCTTTCACACGGGTCGAATGTGCATCTTCAATGCTATATGCAATTTTTCCACTAGTAATATCCCAAGCCTTAATACTCTTGTCCTCTCCCCCAGTAAACAAAATACCTTGCTGTAAAATATTTCCTTTCAGCTTCAAGAAGTAAATCAAATAATTGGAGAAAAAAATAGTTTTTGACTAAAAAATCCCCATTGTTTTACCACAACTTTCATTACATCCTCGTAATATTCTCCGTCCCAAAATAAGTGTAGTTTTAGCTAATTTCACGCCCAATTAGAAAAACAATGAATACAAAGTATAGTTTACTAAATTATAAGTAGATGTTTCTTGACAATCGTTTATATAAGGGTAAAGTTGGACACAATTACTATTTTTTGTCTTGAATTCCTAAAGTGACTTATTTTGGCACAATTTTTTTTGCTAAACTGACACTTGATTTGGGAAGGAGGGAGGGAGTACTTAACATCCTTCTGTTAACTTTACCAGCAAGTAAGTGATCAACACCAAATAAACAGTGCATTATGCAGCAACAAAATTGAATCTAGTAGTCCAGAAAACTCACCATACCAGGAGTGGCACAAAGCACCTTCTTCTTATTATCAATCTCTAGAACAACCTTAGCATCTTCAGATTCATGTAAAGAAATTTTATCATCCATAACCATAAAGAACTTTTCACCACTATCACTAAAATTAACTAAAGAAGCTTCTTTTCCCAACCTACAGTAAAAACTTCTCCTTCCCCTAACCAAATTAACCATAGCCATACATTCATCTCTTCCAACAGTCAACGCCAACCTCCCCGACGGATGAATACATATAGAATTCACTCCCTTACGATGCACCTTCACCGTTTTAAGATGTACAAACGGGTCAGCATCGTATATCGAAACGGTACCGTCTTCGGCAGCAGCCATTAGGTTACGAGGGAAGGAGAAGGAGGTAGGGGTAAAAAAGGAAAGTGAAGTTATAGTGGCGGAGTGGTGGAGTGACCCGATTTCTGAGCAGGTGGAGAGGTCGTAGATTTTGATCGTGTCATCGGCGCCGCCTGATGCTGCGGCGGAGCCAGCGACGGCGGTGCATTTGATTGGTGAGAGGTGTGAAGGAAAGGAGAAGAGAGGGGTTAGGTCGTAATTTTGATCGTTTTTTGGGGATGTCAACTTGAATCCCCAAATGAATCTCTCGTATGAGCCGGCAATTAAACTCATAGTTGTACAGAGAGGGAAAGAGAGTAGAGGGGTTTCTGTAAAACCCTAGGAAGAGAAACAGGGATGAATAGGGTTTAAGGAATTGTTTAGGCGTGAGAATCCTTCGTGTAAATTTGACGGCGTCTACTTTTATTAAACATTGAGACCTCCAGCTCGCGCTCGCGCTCACGATGGAAGCTTAGTTCATCAGACTGTCTTGTTTTTATTTTTTTTTGTACGAACTCCCTACATGAGGTAGGGTGGGGCATGGTATAATATGATACGATATTTAAAATTTCAATACGGTAATTTTAATTTTTAAAAGTATTATATCATTGTCGTAAATTAATTTGATATGATTTAGTATTTTTAAGTTTAATTTCTGTATTTTAATATACGGTAAATTAATAATTATAATTTATTCAATTTCGGCCTACATATACTCATTCATAGAGAATTATAACTTCGGTTATTCAAAAAATGTCTCGTTGTATCGTATTAATACCACACACATATAAGAATATTCAAAAGAAAGTACAAGATTTCCTTCGTAAATCAATTACACAACAATTAGTATTGTGGTAATGCTAGTTTATATTTTTGTTAGTATTATAATATTAATATATATGAATTTTAGATGTAACTATATACTTTCATATGCTATTCAATTTTCATTATTTTTTTATAAACACTGAATACCATCCTAAATACTAATTTTTTTAAAAATGTATACCAAATAACACAATATTGAAATCACGATATAAATTTTTTTGATTTCTGTATGATAATCGATATTTACAATGCCACCCCTAACATAAGGGACTATTTGGGTTTTCTTCCCTAAAATTAATTCACCTTTTTAAGTTTAGCTAATAAACATTCTCAAAACCCAGTAATCAATCGCTAATTAATTAAAAATAAATTTCTGTTTTATCCTTTTAGATTATCATTTTTCAGCTGAATATACATTTTAATTTCTTTACTTCTTTTCTTAGGGTGTGTTTGGTATGAAGGAAAATGTTTTCCATAAACAATATCTATTTCAAAATATTTTGTTAAAAATAAGTAATTTTTTTTACATAAATTTTCTATATTTGATACGTAATCAGAAAATAATTAGTTAAAAGTATTTACGTATAATTTAGGCTAACTACTATAATTTTTCTGGAGAAAATATTTTTCAAAAGTTTGACCGTCAAACTTTAAAAAATTGAAAAACATTATCTATGTTACAAATCAAACTTCATATCACTAAAAAAAATATTCGTACACAACACCAAAGAACGTGTTTATAGTAAGACTCATTCATTAATAATTTTACCAATGAAAGTCTGCGTACATTCACTCTCACCAAATCTATTTGGAAAATCACATTGAATATATTATTATTGTTGTGACAAAAAAAATTTGGGGTTAATTCACAAACAATTGAAAATAACATAAGAACAATCAAATACTATATGGACCTAGTACTAACATAATAATTGTCTAACATAACAGAGATTATCTATCAGATTCTTGTCGAAAAAACTTTCGTAAGAGTATTGTGAGCGAGTTTAAATCAACAGCAAAGTACTCAAGGATGAGCAGAAGGAAAAGGAACACACTTTAGCTCATGAAATTTGGTGTAAACATCTGCATGAATAAAACAAAGAAACGGAAAAATAAAATTTGAAGATACAATTTACACAGGAAAATGGTGATAATCTAAATGAATAATTATTTTTAGAACATCACGTCAAGAAAGATTGAAAGTATATTCAGCAAGGAAATGACACAAATATGAAGAAGCAAAAAGGAGAAAGAACATTACTTCGCGGATTCTTGCCATCACTGTTGGAAAACCTATTTTTCTGTAGGCGCGGAAGCTTAAGCGGAAATGAAAGAGGAGGGTGGGGCCCTGAATGTGCTAGCGATTGGCACATAGGGGAATGGTTGCCCGAGTTTCTCGGCCTGGTATCCTGTACCTTGCGTTCATGATATCTACATTCAACTGTGCCCCGGAGAAGAAGATTTGTAATATAAAAAGATACAATCGAGGATAAGAAATTTCTTATCTAGCATATTTAAGTCGAATTAGCTTATTAAAGATTTTAAATTGAGAAAATGAATGAAAACTCTCCTAAGCTATGTCTTTATTAGTTTCATATTTAAATTATGTTAAATTGCTCACTGAGTTATAACTATCAAGTGCTAACTCACTCCACCCCACCCCTCTTTTTTTTCCCTCAAAAGTTTACATTAACCCGTGAACTATAATTTTCAAATGGTAAAAATCTCACTGACTTGACATATGGTGAAGAGCGGAAAAAATCATTTACTAGGCTTTTACAATGGCTAATTAGTAAGTAAAATAGAGAAATGATACAAAAAATAAAAAAAGTGTGTGTGAATATATAAATATGTTTTTCAACCTCTTAAAGCTCAAGGCTTTTTGTTTCCAAACCTTGCAACCCCAATATATGATAAAATCAAAGATTAAACTGAAATTACTGTAAAATCGATCTAAATGACAACTGGTCAACTTAAACTTCTCTACAGGCAGACATCTTTCAACAAAATAGGACAAAAGTGACATTCCTTATATTTTTCCCTTTTTAGTTTTTTTATTTTTACTTATAAGATAGAATTTATGTTATAATTAAATCATTAATAATCTAAATGAAATCTGAAAAAATAAAGTAATTAAATAACACGTGCAGTGTCACATGACATGTTTTAAATTTTTTTGGAAGCATGGACACACTTACATAACCTATACTCCCTATGTTCTAATTTGTCTGACATTTTCCGTTTTTCGAGAGTCGAACTTCTTAATTTTGACATGTATTTGAATATAAAAATTTTAATTTTTTTGAAATAAAATTTACATACTTGAAAACTACGTAGAAAGAACAACTCATTTAAAATTTACATAAACCACTATAATTAATAATTTAAAATATTTAAAATTAAAAAAAATTACGATAAAAAAACAACTCATTTGACTCTCGAAAAGCGAAAAATGTCAAACAAATTGGAACGGAGTGAGTAATGAGCATGAGAGGTTTAACACCTGAAAAATATAATTCAAAGGGTAACATAAACTAGACAGTTTTAAGTATGAAACGAATAAAAACATGATAGTTTAGGAAGGATTTAGCACCTAAAAGATTTAGTTC